>CAEFZX010014336.1:0-15953 GCA_903066825.1 Alfaro cultratus | reverse complement strand
CTGTCAATGTTTGATGTTTTGAGGCATGAACACATTATTTACTACTTTGTTAAGCAACATTACATCAAGTTCCACTATAGGGATTGTTTTTTGTTTTTTATTATTATTATTATTATTATTATTATTATTATTATTATTATTATTATTATTATTATTCTTTTCCATTTTAACGAAATAGTAAAAGATTATTAAGGCACCAAAAAAGGCATACTTCATTAACCAAAAGTATACACTGAGATTTAACATATTGAAATTTCAGTATATTTAATACTTTATACTTTAATACTTTATACTCAGTATATGTAATACTTTACTTTTAAAGTAAGCTTAAGTGAATTTAAAAATATATATATTTTGAGCATATATTTTAAAATGTACACAAAATATCATTAAAATCATATTGCTTCATTGGTACACTTGAGCAAATACATATTTTGTTCGCTTAAAGTATATTTTTATTTAATGTATTTCTTAAAAATATATTGTGATACCTTTATATTTAAATGTGTTTTAAAGTTATAATGTCAAAATTGGTACAAGAATGCTGAAGGTATACTTTGTATATATTTATATGTAGTACATTTAATACTTAGTATGCTTAAAATGTACTTACGCAAATGTAAGTATGTTTTAAATATACTAAGGTATATATTTTCATCACCTGCGAACATATAAAGTGGAACAGGCAGCAGCTTTTTATTTTCAGCTCCGACAAGCGTTCATGTTCTCAGACTATTTTCACAAGTTTAACCTCCCAGCCCCAGTCCAGTCCAGGCAGGTTTCACCACAGATTCTGAGAAATTTGACCTAACATTACAACGATTTGCTTCCCAGCTTTACTCCTGGAATTTAGGATACATCACTCCAGTGGCCGATGTTAATCAAACCTGAAAGTAATAACTATATGTAGTTGCCAAAAAAGTAAAGTTTGTCAGTAAAAGTCTTGACTCAGCTGATTTGGAACACTAGTTAAAACGCTACATTTTCCAGCCCACAAAGCATCTTTCCAGGAAGACGATATAATAAAAATTTTGGATAGATTTGTGCTCACTGAAATGTAATGTGAGACAGCAGTTAAGTACTGCACAGTTCCTTTTCATGAGGCATATATAAAGGGAAAATAGGACACAAGGCTAAAGAGACCTGATGTTAAACTTGCTTATTAAATTTTGTGCTGCTCCAGAAATATGATTTCTATCAGCTTAATGTGAACAACACACAACAGTTCCTATAATGAATTCTGGCAGCATCTAAACCAGTGGTTCTTAACCCGGGTTCGATTGAACCCTATGGGTTCGATGAGTCGGTCTCAGGGGTTCAGAGGAGTCTCTGCCATGGAGGTAAAGACACACTTGTGTAAAGTCGTGATGACACAAGCCCCGCTTGGCCATCACTTGCTTCAGAGGATCATGTTACATTGCTTGGCCAATCAGTGGGCGGGGAATTTAGTGCACGCAGTATTCAACGGCTGTCGTAGTTGTACGTCGCGCGGCTTCTTTCTTAATATTTTAATCCATACTAAATATGTCGCTCAAAAAAAGAAGAAAATGAACAGACTTTGCTGTGAAGATGCACTTGCCAACATGAAGCCACGCCTATCTGAACTGGTCTCCCAAAAACAACAGCAGAAGTCACACTGATTTGCAGGTATGTAATTTGTGCAATGCTTTATTGTGCCCCCAAAAAAGTATTTTGTGGATTCAAAACGACAAAAAACTAATTAAATTTAACATTAAAAAAAGAATTAAGTTATTTAAAAAATGTAAATTCTTCAAAAAAAAAAATCCAAATTTATTTTTAATTAGTAAAATAACAAAAAAAAAAAAATAAATAAAAAATTGGGGGGGCTGAAATTCTTTTATGGGGCCGAAATATTTTTGAGGGGTCAGAATAAAGTAATATTGTAATTTGCTGTGAGTTCATGGTTTTGTTCTTTGAGCAAGGTGACGTTCATGCACGGCTCATTTTGTGCACCAGCAAAAAGAACATATACCTATGTCTTGAATTTGGGAAAAAAAATCATTTTATTTATCACTAAAGAAGGGTTTGGTGAATGCTCATATGAAACTGATGGGTTTGGTACCTCAAAAAAGGTTAAGAACCACTAATCTAAACTATACATATCTGTCACAAATGCAGGCAAAACCAGAAGAGGAACGTAATGATGAGTTTTTAATAACTATAACCAATCAGCTCATATTTAATAATTACATCATCAGACAGATCAGAATATTAAGTTATGTGGAAATTTTGGTAAAAGCCAAAATGCAAATAAATGCCATTAATGGAAAATACCAATTTCAGGCAACAGAAATGTTTTTTCAAAATCAATTTCTTTCTATATAAAATTTATGAAACTTTAACAAAATTGCCAGTGTGTGTCTGTGTCTGGTCAATTTTTGGTTAAAACAAGTTTGTTCTTCATTCAGTGGCAAGAGAATCCAGAAACTTTTCACAAATTAAAGCAGTGATACTTCATACAAAAATAACTTGAGTAAAAGTACAATTTTTATTGCTAATCTTATTTTTATGTATTGCTTTTAATACTGAGAGCATTTTGTGAATCTTTATATAAAGGCTGTTTCTATTCTATTCTAAAAAGCACAACGGAACAAAATTAAATTGTTTCCAAAAAGTTAGTCAAGCAAATGTAACTTGCTTCCAACTCTGCCTGGCGCAAAAATGTTTAATTGAAAAGTGTGTTGTTGTTTTTTAATTGCTGTGTTTCCATTAAGGGTAATTCCAATTTGCGCAATTTTATGATCGATGAAAACAAACCTAGTGAGAAGCTACAGGCTGGCAAACTGAGGGAAAGGGAACAATTAACACAGAGAGCTGAATGGCAAAATAAAGGAAAATAATAATCAAAATGATTAAATCAACTAACACAAAGGAATGAACTGATATGTTGCTAAAAGAAATGTCCACTTCTTCCAGTAAAGTGCTGCTTTCTAACCTTTGGTGTCTGAACTCAGCAGAGACACTGTGAAGCTTTTCAGTTTACAGAACAAAAATAAGTCGGTATCACACTGCAGGGAGAGAGTTTGTGTTATCCCTTTACAATCCCGGGGCGTCACCGAGACGAAAGCAAATTATGTTTGACAAACACTCTTGTTTTGTTCACCATTCATGGCAACTTAGTCTGAACAGCAGATACGATCAGATCAAAGAGGGTTTTTCTTCTTCCCCGATCTCTTCCAGGCAGACTTGTTCTCATGCAGCTCACTTGTTTATCCCATAAGGGTTGCAGCAGCAGAGCATGTGGGGGTTTTATTTGTCAAGAAAAAAGGGATGCAGACTTGTGTGTGTGCACATGTGTAAGTGTTTCTCCAATAAATCCAGGGTGAAAATTCCTGAATATATTATGGTCATGTGTGTTTAAGAGCATACAGGTGTGCATTTCTTACCATCTTGCGCTGTTAATTAGGGAGGAGAAGAAAACAAACGCATTTAACTCACAAAGATCACATAATAGGTCCTTTCTGAGCTTAATGTCAAGGCAGTTAGGATCAAAGTTTAAAATTTCATCTTACAAATCCCACCTGCGAAAAATAACAGAAGTTCCAATTACAAAATTACATGAGAAAATTCACATTCCACATAAACCACATTAATAAACCACAAACTGAATTAGAAATGTCTTCAAGTTCAGTAATGTGTAAACTGATGAAGCCAAAACAACTGCGGACTACCTGGTGTGGAGCGAGAAAACGGAAACCCCCATTCAGAACTTAATCTAGTGGAGATATCTGCAGCGAACAGCAGCAAGCAAAACAGGCGTCAACTCCCCAACAATGGCATTTTGTCAATGTCTCATTGACGTTTCATTCAATGCTTGTTATCAACTCATTATTTCCCATTTGCAACACTTTCCAGATGGAGAGTGGAGCGCGATGTGCAGCGTCACGGTGTTCAGAAAGCAGGTGAAATAAACAGAGGACCACAAGGATTTCACACTGAACATGGCTGGAGGTCAAGCTGGAGTTGATGAATCTATGGAAAATTCATCTTGGTTTACACAACAATGCATAAGACACCAGAAATATTGTGATTTGTTATTCAAGCAAACTGGGAAGGGAAGAGAGTAAAATTTATACAGAAGCTTTCCACTCTAGATCCACATCTACCCATTGGTTCTCACAAACGGGAATACATTTATACACTGAGATACTGACAGTGTTTGGCTGAAAGGGTCTTGGCCAGAAACCTTCTCAGGAGGTAGCTGGATCAGAACCAATAAACTATCAATTTCAAAATAAAGTGCACCAATGGGCCACACAAAAACAGTACATATGTAATATGTATTTGGGTTAATGCTGTTGGAGGTCAGTGAACCCTGTGTTGAGATCTTCACAGCAGGAAAATGCGACGCAAATCCATTTTTTTCTTTTTCCGCCCATATCAGGCTTTTTATGGCAGTCAGAATGGCCAATTTTCAATCTTTTCACTCAAAAAAATAATCTGATTTGTTCTACTTTCACATGGTACTAAATCACATAGATATTTGTTAGTTTTCAAAGTGTCTGCAGTCAGAATGTTGCATTTAATCCAACCTTTAAGTGATGAATGAGAAGAGTTTTGTCGATAGGAGCTTAACGAGAGGCGCTGACAGATTAGGACAAAGGTTTTTCTCAATATTATGAGATGACGAAAGAAGTCTGTCAGTGAAGTGCATCGTTTCACAATCCCACCACTCAGTTCTGACTGAGCATCCAGACACACAGAAGTCTGACTGAGGTTAGATGGCATTATGAACAACCACCAAAAACATTGGATTTCAGCCAAAAATTTGAAATGAGCATCAGCTATGTGAAAGCTGTGGCTCCTGGCGTATGTGTGTCATCTGACCACTTTGTTTCTGTCCTCCAACAGCAATATTAACCACAAACTAAAATATGTAGCCTGGTGCTCCTTTAGCTTTTCTGCGTAAAGTTGTTGATTTAAGATGCTACATCTGCAAACCACCACAAGAGGGTTCTGCATCAACATCAGCAGCTTGTCAACAACATACATTCATTTGGCCTCAGGATACCATTACCACGAATCTTTGGCACACAACAGATTGTAACTATAATGAATGTCCTCCAGTCAGAAAAGCTGTTCAGCGCCAACTTCTTTAAAGCAAAGAATGAAATTTGAAGTGGTTGAAACATTCTCAAAGCATAGTTTGTCTTGCATATCATCTTAGCCCTCAAACAACAAACCTTAAAGTCTAAAAAACATGACAAGTGACAAGTTAACTCCTTTTAAAGCCTCAATACTCACTTCTTAATCTATACTAGATTATTCAGCTAATCTTTGCGTTTGTCTCCATTTGTGTTTTAAATGAGATTATTGGGCCTGGAGGGTAACGTGGACTGCTCTATGCTGATTGGTTTAGCTGGTCGCTGAGCTGTCTGCTGGTCCTGCCAGTGGAAGCTGTGGGACACTCAGTGGGAGCTGCTAATGAGACATTCCTTGTAGCTTGCTGTGATGGAGTATGACAGTGGTTCATTAAATTGTTGTCGTGGCGATGCCTGCTCATAAATGTGAGCCAGACTGGGGGGCAAACTCATTAAACTGCAAAGTTGTCTTTCATCAATTGACTAGCAGTTCGATATGAAAGCCTTTACTAAACCAAGGCGACTGTTTGGCCTTCAGCCCCAGACGACATGAGGAACATGGCAGCCAATAGCTGGATGCTTGGGATTTATTATTCTTTTCATCAAGTTCATCAACATACATTTCTGACAGGTGCTGCAACATGAACATATAAACCTGGGATTAGCTAATGGGACTGATTTTTACTGTGTTTTAATTCTGAGGCCAAAGTAATCAGTGCAGTCGGTCCAATGAAGTGATAATACATCAGGCCTTATAATATGCTGTTTAACTTCACTGCTTTCAAACCCAACATAAACAAACACTGTTTATGTTTGTTTGGCATAAACAGTGTGTTTTACCCCTGTTAAAATACCAGATTTTTATTGATTGATTAAGGAGATTTTAATGAGTTAGAAATTTAACGCAATTATTTTGAGTGGAACTTTTGTATTTGTGTATTTGTGTTGTGTTTCTGGTACCACCGTAAATTTGATACTGGTAACATCCTGAAACCACAGTAACAGATAGCAAGTCCACTTTTATTGGCCAACAGTGGGTTAATTTCTGCCTCAAAAAACAAGTTCATAGGATACTGGAAAAGACTATTGTTGTGCTAAAAGGAGTTAGCCTATCAGTGAAGCTATTCCAGCCTAAAATCCATGAATGATCAAGGATTCCTTAATCACTGGAAAGCTGAATGAGGAAAATAGCACTTTGCACCAATCTGATGGTTAAATAGTCAAAAAACAGAATAAAAACTAGTATCTGTGTTGTTGAGTTCATATGTCTATTTATTCAATAATTTTGTGGCAAAAAAAGGTTTTCGAATTGAGAATGTTGCATATTTTGTCGATGTATGGTTTTCGATTAAATTGCTATTCATTAATTACAGACCCTGCAATGAACCTGATTAAAAACTTTAATCAAGTCCCAACACTATTTTGAACCCATCATTACAGAGTCCAAGGCACAGAGCCCTAACCGCTGTGCTAGCCGTCAAGCTAGCAATCCTAAATGACAGCAAGGCCAAGAAGAAGCACCACAAGAAGCTAGAGAAAATATGGAGGACTCAAAAAGTAAATAAAGAAGTTATGGAGAGTCAAATCTGCAGTGGATTTTAGGAAACTTCAAACTATAACCCCACAAATTGAGGGAGTGGCTACAGAAGATCTGAGATGTCTGCTCAGATGAGTGAGGTCCAATGAACCCTGAGACTATCAGATCTATGACTGAGGGGTTTTATCGCTTTGACCTGTACCTAATACAGGTACAGGTCCACTTCATTTATTCAGGGTATGGTCACATTAAAGGAGGAAAAAGTTTTAAATCTCTGTCAATGTCTTATTTTTCTATACAAAAAAATCTTATTTTAACAGAGTGTGTCTTAACACTGTTCTGTTCCCCTCGGATCAACTGACGGCTCTTCACCTCCTACCCAGTTACGTCAAACATGACATGCTAAGCACTGGGTGTTATTTCACTACTTCATGTCATATCACATTATGTATTATCACACAGTCACAGCCTGCCTTTTATTTTTACCCCACTGGTGTGTCAGGGAACAAGTGTAAAATGCCTCCAAAGTGTTTATAGACATTGTGGGAAGAGATCTCATTGTTCCATTCAGACCCATCAATTTAAAAAGTCAGTCTGAAAGAAGTGTTTTAAATGTTTTCCCTCCACACTTGCACTTAGTTCACACTTTACAAGTGGTACAAATGATAGAACTTTAGTGTCTATACTCTATGATAATGTGAGCATTTCAAGAAATGTGACAAAATGTTTGTGTACAAAGCTCCCCATGAACAGATGTGCCTCAGACTGCCTAAAAACAAAATGGTTTGATTCAAATTCTAAGAACAACACAACTACAGCCGGGGCTTTTTCCACAAAGACAAGAGTTGATGGAATGGCATTAGATCTGCAAATGCAGCTCCTCAACTTTGAGTGTTTGGTTTACATAAATGGTTTATCTCCGACCTCGGACTCACTGCAAGTGTTTGGGAACCATAGCTGCATATTTTAACTGAAGCCAGAGTGACGTATGGGGAACAAATCCAACCGTTTAAGCTCTATGAAAGTAGCTGGATGGATCAAGGAATGTTTTGCTAAAGTCCATAAAAAGCCAGATTATTCTAATAAAGAAGGAGATGTAGAGCAGTGTCCACCGCTCCTGGCCTTCAGGGTCCTGCACATTGTTTTAAGATATTTCCTATAAACAACTGATTCAAATAACTGAACTTTGTCCTCAGCATGTTGCCAAGGTCAATAAAATCCTCCTAAAGAGCCATTTATTAATATCTGGTGTTTGAAGACAGAGAAGGTCTCAAACATGCAGGAGAGCTGCCCCTAAGCAACATGACGAGGGACAGAAACCCCATCTGCTGCTGGATTTTCTTTTTTGTTTGCTTAAAACATGAAACTGAAATTTATGTGATATCTGTAAACCTATCCAGCATGTTTGAAAGAAGTTGTTCCAATTAAAACCTTGACTGTGAGACCACATTGGGTAATATTTATATCAATAGATCAGCTTCCCAGATGACACGTTCAGCTTTAAAACTCCTATTTTGTGTTTGAAGGCAGCTAAATCAGCAATCCTCACACTGTAAAGGATTACGTTTTTGGTTCATCATTAACATTCACACATACTCAGGCATATTCAGAGCATGCTGTCAGCAAACAGCATTTTGATTGGCTACATTTCTCTTGACAAAGTCCTTAATTTCCCACATTACAAATGCATGCTAACAGGTTTGATGAAATAGTTGGGCTCCTGGCCCCGTTTGCTCTCCACCAGGATAGCCAGCGCTCACAAGGTGACGTTTTAGCTACTGTACGACTGTTTGTGCCAACTGTCAACCTCAGCAGATTGATGTCGCATACAAAACACTTTGACATGATTTACAAATATTAATCTGTACTGATCAAACACGTTTCATGCATTTAACGGATAAAGAGGCAGTATGAAGCTTTACATCATGTTCTAATGTTATTCTCTCATCAAAAACAAACCTGGTGTGTTGCCTTAATTCATTCATGCATGAGAAAGCCTTTAATTTCCATGGCAATCATTCAGCTGTGATAAACGACTGGGTGGACCGAGCTCCACCTTCGAGGACAAAGCTCCTCCTCAAGCTGCAGGTCCAATCCTTCTCCTTCCTCCTCACAGAGCACTCCTGCCCTGCGACTCCCCCACTCAGCTCCTTCAGACTAGCCAGAAGCTATTAGCAAACACCTGGTGGAACTGCTGAGCTACTTCTCAGAAGAACGCTGGTAAAACCATTCTTAAGGGATTGATAGAGGAGCCATGTTGGTATGACTATCTGAAGGCAGAGCTTCAGAAAGAGCAGGAGCTTCTTAGAGAGTCAGAGTCCCAATTTTAAAGCCTTAAATTACAAGGTAAAATTTCTTTTAAGTTATGCTTGTTATATGCAGCATTTTATGTCTACTAAGGGGAACATAGTTACATGATTATGCTGTAAAATGTGGTTGGGAAATACATAATACTGCAATTTTAATTATTTGAAAAACATACAATAGAATATTCAGGACCTTTTTTAAAATTCTGTCACCCACAGCTGAGGTGCACCTTTGATCAAAAAGTACAAACCTCTTTATTCTTTATAAGTGGGAAACTTGAAAAAAACAATCAGTATCAACATCAGATACTTGAATTCTGTTGTATTAATCTAAATTGTGTTGAAGAGCAGCAACCCAGTTGATGCAAACTCCTACAAATACAAATAATCTCATACTGCATAAGGCGACCTGGGACAGATTGCGTTTTTCCTTATCAGTCCTGCTGCTCAATGACATTTAAAGCTAATATTGACCTCAGTCACAGTTGTGGCTCCACTCATATTAAAAGGAAGTGGATTGCTTTTAAAATATCTAATTTGCACACATACGCAGTCTCGCATGAGTGTGCAGAAAACAGCGACTGCATGGCAGAAAAGGTTTTGGATGTATTTACATCTGATTGTGCTCACTCTTGTTCAAACAGTGCTACGCCGTAATGCCACATTAATGAAAGTCACAATGGAGTCAAACGCATGTGGACAAAACCACACAGCACTTCAGCCGTAGTCATGGCGATATCGAGGAGCCATGCACTGGCAGACTAATAGCTCCTAAAACGGGTGCATGTGCGTCTGGATACATGTGCATTGTCGGAAGCAACACATAATGCTGGTGCCACCTAGTGCTTTTAGACATCACTCCTAAAGCCAGAAGTTCAAAATGTTTGCTTAGGAAAAGAAACTTCATGCATTTCCTTCACAATATCATCCTAATTCATCACTTTTCTCTTAACTGCCTGTCTTTCTACCTGTCCAGCACCTTCATATATGTTTAAAGGGCATTTCTGACTTTTCTCTTTCTGCTGAGCTCTTCGAATTGGTGCATTTTGTCTGACGTTGCAGCTTTCATAGTCACACTATATGGTTATTGACATTGGCAGAACTTGAACTTTCTGTCAGTATGGTGTAATATTTGTAATGATGACTGCAATCCATAGACAAATCATTTTTCCCCCATGCAAGCACGAGCAATCACGCTTGCATGCTGCAAAACATCTGTTTTGTCTCCAGATTTCCTCCTTCATCTGCCCTCCAGAGTCAAAAACCAGCAATTTATTGCAAATGAGCAAAGTCAATGTGAAACTCGTTGCATCTGGAAACACAAAAACAAACTCCAGGACATAAACATTGCTTTAATTTCTTCTCCCCATCTTCCAAACTAGGAAAAAAGGGAAACATTTATTTTTCCAAATGTCTCTGTGCATCGGGGATATTCCAATCAGATTTTTTTTTTTGTCAACAACATTTCTAAATCATTTATAGGCTAGTGCCAAAATCCAAGCAAACTTTAAAATGTCACAAAAAAAAGCTAATTAGTCATGTTTCTATCTACTAGTTTGGAGAGCATCAAGCAGGCTACGCTAAGAGAATTATTATCAAATGTTAGTGTTACATAGGGCTGTAAGAAACAGGAAGTAAACTAGCATGAGCCACACATCCTAGAAAAAAGGAGAAAAGTTTTCAGGAATAGATTGCTATCAAGCAAGTTGTAATTGTTCTGTCATGTCAACTGGTATTTACAGTGTTACATATTTCCAGAAAGACGCCAACAGCAGAAACAGCTGATAAGACATTTGAGGTTAACATTATCTGGTAAATGTGCTTTGCCGAAAAGTAATTTCTCTCTTTATCGCATACATCTTTTCACAAAAAGTCAAAAATCCACCTCAAGTGAGTACAACCATTTTTGTGAAACTGAGCTACTTGAGGATTATAATTTTTCTATTTCCATTAACCTTTTCTAATGATGTTCTGATCTGCTCTCCATTTAACTGCATACTTGCAGCACTGGTCACATGTGCAGGTTACAGCTGCTTCTCTTTATTCACACTGTTTCCATTTATGCCAAGCTAATCACTACAATGTGCTACTTCCTGTTACTAGAGTCCAAATTAAAGTCTCACCACAGCAGTTGTTACAAACATTACAGCAGACACTGATGGTACAGTTGGTCGCTATTATTTTAGCTCATAATTTTGAATGGCAGAATTGACTTAAGCATTGACTTAATAAGCAGAAGTGTCTTATAGATGTCAGTGTGCATTTATGTGAATAAATACGTTCATACATTAAAAATCAATTCTAAAATCATTTGTGTTATTAAAAATTACTACCAGTTGTTTAGGTGAACAATTAATGCCTTACGGAAGTTTTCATTAGAAAATACTACAGGTAAATTCTATGTCTGGTTCCTAAACTTTCAGTTGTTCGTTTTTTACTAGAAAACAAAAGCCCATGTGCAAATGTAATCAAAAAATGTCCTTTATGCTGAACTATCTGGCAGGAACACCATAAGTTGTGTCATCTGACAGTTTATACTGATGAATTTTATATATTATTGGTTATTGTGCTAAAATGTTACTTTAGTGAGCTTGCTTATGTTTGGTGTAAACATGTTGAGTCTATTTTGTCATTTCAGTTTTCACCACATGTTCAATTAAACAAGCAGCATCTAGTCTCCAGGGTCTTCTTTTAGTTTAAGTTGGTGTTGTCAACTTCCTTGTGGAAATCAGATTAGACTTAATCCTGATTTAAAGCCGTTTTGCTGTTCCAACAGCAGCAGAAGGTGTTGGAATTACACATTGTAGGACTTTTAACTCCAAGACTGGAATGGAAGAGGAAATGTTGTGTGCCATGTACTAGTTCTGAAAGTTTGATACATTTACTGTGCACTAAGGCGACATTGCAGCAGTACACAGATGTTTTTTTTGTTTTGTTTGTTTTTTACAGTAGGCTGATTGAAGGCTGGTTGAAATTCAGATGGGGAACGGTTTCTGCTCCAGAGTTGTGTGTCTACATACAAAATGACCAACAAGGTCAGTTTACTTCCAGGAATAGTAGAAGGGTGCACACACATCTAGACCAGGACTCAGTAAAACGTTGGCAGTATACTTACAGTAACAGGTTCCACGGAGAGGGTTACCAAGGTATCGGTTCTCTGAGTCGCATCTGCATCAACACAAAGGCGGGAAGGAGCAGGAGGAAGATCAGAGGAAAGAAAGCGTAGCAGCATTAGCATTCAGCACTGGTAAGTTTTACTAAAGCTTTTTTTTGTAAAGGTGTTTGTGGTAGTGTGTCTGCTGGGTGTTTTGTCTTCCTTGAGCTGCTTGGTAGGTAATTTCCCCTCGGCAGGCGCATCTAGCCAAAGCCACTCCATTTCCCCCCCAAAAGATTCCCACATTCAGACACCAAATACAGATGGACACAGGTTTTAATGAGGAAATCTCTCACGTGTATTGGTGGGTTGTCATGCATTTGAATGCTAAAGTTTCGAAAAATGGAGATGAAAAAGAGGCTGTTCTTTCATGAATGTGAATAAAGGGGTTTTGATTCCTAGAATTGATTCCAGTGGGGGATCATCAATGAGGAAAAACAACAAATTCAAAATCCATATCTATTGTTATCAACACATAAGTAATTCACCACAAAAACAAACTCCTGGACATAAACACTGCTTTAATTTCCTCTCTCCTCATCTTCAAAACTAAAAAAGAAAACCTTTTTTTTTAAAAAAATATCTCTCCTGCAGGGATGGTACAGTCATCTTTTTAAATCAAGTATTGTCGTTCTCCTACTTACCTTTGTTTTTTTTTATCAATGACCTTATTATGTAACAGAACCTATGTTTAATAAATAAAAGATCTTTTGTCCAGTAGGAGTTAGACTGGCCGCATAAACACAGCAAAAGTCTTAGAAAAACTCACATCTTCTTCGTGCTGACAACGCTTTTAAACATTGCAGTTTGCTAAACAGTTAGGTTAATTATCATGGTTCCTGCAAACTAGTATTAACCACACATCTGACATGAACAACACTAAATAAATAATTTACCATCACACAATACAGTTTTCTATTTATTTTAAATGATCAATGTTTCCCAAAACCAATTCTATGTAGTTAGCATGTCTGTTGGTGACCTGGGAAGCTCACTCAGACTTCATTAACCTACTCCCTGCTAGGAAGGCAGCATTCACAGATTTACATTTTTTCTTTAGAAAATAACTAAAGATTGTTTAATAGAGTATATCTAAAATATTTTTAAAAAACTGAAGTTTGGGAAGCTGAATATCTATAGCCAGTGCTACTTGATGCGCTACTGGCTGACGTTTGCAAACCAACCCAGGAGAGACATTTTTTCTCTCCCTAAAAGTATAGATAACAAAACTGTAGATATTATCTTCTGAAGTAGTCCTAAGACAGTTTTCAAAGTGCATATTAATGCATAATAATGTATATTTAGTCTTATTGAACTATTAAAATAGGCAGTTGTAAGGGTTTTTAATGGTCCACTGTACTCATGAGAAAATCTGTAGTCTAAAAGTTGTAATCCCCAATACCAGTGTAATAAAATGCATCTTAACTTCCATTTTTTAATACCAGCTTCTGTTTGTTTTTCAATTTATATATTTAATCCAGATTGTTATGAAAAGTCCTTGACTTAAGTTTGATACAAATGCTACAGTTTAAATACTGCCTTTAAAAACCTTTTCAGGGCCCTTTTCTTTTCTCTTATTGAGATTTAACTCTTAGTGGTTATAAACAAAATAAAATAAATCAAGGAAGATTAGAAAAGCCTAATCTTCCTTGTAAACCTCTTTATACTGCTTTTCAGGTACATCTGGGTATAAAAAGGAAATTTTGAAAATATAACTTTTGAAACATCATCTAAACATATCAAAAATGTATTTTTTGTATTTTGTTGTCTGCCACAAAAAGGGAAATTACTCTATAAAAAGAGTATTTTTTTATAGAGTAAAATGCTTTTGAAAAATAAGATTAAAAATACTGTTAATGCTTTCAATAAAAGCATGTCTGCATCAACATTTTAGCGCACTGAATATGTGTGCCTGTCAGTAGTTTTGCATGGAAATTCATCTTGATGACTTAAAGAGTGAAGAAAACAACAGATGTTTACTGATGTGGCAACACATTGGTAGAAATCCACACAGTGACTGCAGAGAATTGAAAAAGACAGAAACAGAATAGCTGAAGGAATAGAGGAGCAAACATGCTCTCAATATTCACAAGTGTGTTTTTGGAACAAAACCGTAGTGTTGCATTATGGGAAAGTATTCACACCTACTGATCTCTGACAATCATTTCTTCATGTAGAATATAAGAAACCAATACAAAGAGTGGTCTGTGTATGAATTGATCCCCATTTACTGTGTTACCTCTAATTAAAATGCAGTAACATGACTGTTAACATGGAAATGGAAAACTTAAGTAAAGTTAAGTTTGAGCTCACAGTTTCTCAGTGAGCTCAAACTGAGAATACATAGGAAGGAAAAGGTTTCTTTTAGTTTCTGTTTAAAGAGAAGAGCGTCGTCTGAAGACTTCTGTGACTTTCAAAGCCTTGGAGTTTCTCCCAGTGGAGAGACGCAGAGGATAAACTGAGACATTTTTAATACAAACAGATTTAATGGAGCAGTTTGGATATCAGTAACTGCATCTGTGGGTTTGGCAACATTATTTTATAGTGAAACAAGGAAAAAAATAAAATAAAATAAAATATATATATATATATATATATATATATATATATATATATACCACAAAGTTTCATATTTAAAGTGCTTTCTGAAAATGTTGCAGAAGCAGTGACAGAATCTTTATAGATGTTGATAATGACTGGTGTGGACTAAGTGATGATGGGGAGCTGATAAAGTAAACTGTCAAACTTTCTAGTAATTAGCAAAAGGTGTGAGCAACAGGATGGTTGATCTACCTCCTTATTGTCCAAATCTGAAGAGACAAACTGGCTCAGAAACATTCAGAAAGGGTCAAAATACAAGAACACATGAATAAATGACTTGTTCTGTTCTGAGCTCAGAACATGAGCATGTTTAACCTGTTACAAAACATTTTTCACCTGTTTTGTAAAACAGGTACAAAATAATCTACTGTCTAAGAATATAAAAAGGCTTACAAAAACTATGTCTTAGACTTTTGGGACCACAGCAAATCACTTCTAGATTTATTATCTACAAATGGAGAAAACATTTAACAGTGGAAGAAGCAGCAAACGACTCCACAGGTTCACTGATGACTCAACAAGTAGAGGTGAGCAATACTGCATGTGCTCCTGGAGCATCCCATGTCAATTAAGTGGGGTAATGCTCTGTGGAGTTGTATGAAGTTAAATTTATTCTTTGATAGACCTCAGATTAGTTTAGATCTAATGATTTGCATGCATGTAAATATTTACTGGTACCATTCACGGTTTTGCTCGGTTTATGTAAATAATGTCTATTTCTCGTTTTGTTTTTGACAACCCCTTTATTTGGTATGAGTGGTGAAATTGCCCAAGGTATAAAAGCCACCTTCTTTGTCTCCCTTTGTAATAGGTGTCGGTGCAAATGTAACATGCAGCTCTGAATAAATGCACATCGACTGCATTTTGTTGTCATGCCTCCTTTCTAAACTGCCATTAAAAACACACCACCTCTGCTGGTCAAGGTGACACTGAATAGTAAATACAGAGCCAGAATCACTGATACTGGTATTTATAATTTACATAAGATATGTCATCAAACTTCTGACCTGCAGATATTTTTCTGTTTTTTAATTTGAATTATTTTGTTTAAACCAAGAAAATAATCTGGATAAGGTTTATAGTTGTCTACAATGTACTTTAATAGCATTTTTAGATGATAAACGCTAACAATAGAAAAACAAAACTAAATTGTGTGAATTGTACTCTAAGTGCAAATGTCATGATTCATGTTCTGTCCTGCCCATGCTGTGTTAACACTCATTCAACTCACCTGCCACGCCTGCTGATTGCTT
>CAEFZX010014335.1:0-27225 GCA_903066825.1 Alfaro cultratus | reverse complement strand
GTATATATATATACATATATATATGTATATATATATACATATATATATGTATATATATACATATACATATGTATATATATATATATATGTATATACATATATATATATATATATATAGCATATGTTTTTGATTAATTAGACAAAGTCAAAAGTTTACATACATTTCCCTAATATTTGTCTTTTAATCTGTTAGACTTTGATCATATATCATTCCACAAGGTTTTCACAATCATTTGCTGGAGTTCTGATCTATTCTTCCAGATTGAACTGATGATACAGAGTCGGTTTTGTTTACCAAATTGCTCACACACAGTTATTTTTAGTTCTGCACACAAATTGTCCGTCAGTCTGAAACAAGGGCTATGTCATTATGGCCAAACACTTGAATTCTAATTTAAACAGGCCACAGAAAATGTTACCAAAAATGGAGTGCTGTGTTCCTGGATGCATTTCTAAACTGTAAAAGGTTTTTTTTTTTTATGCTTCTTCCAGCATCTCCACAAGGTCTTTTGCTTTTGTTTGGGTGTTGATGCACACATTGTTATACAAAAAACACACATTAACCTCTGGAACACAGAACCCATCTTCTTCCTAAACAATAAGATGACTGGATATTTTTATGCTATTAACTTTAAAATAATTGTCTGAACAGATGAACTTTGCACTCTTTTGGATAGAGATCCACAGTTCTCTCCCTTATATCTTGGCTGATTTATGTTTGTTTCCAATTATTGTCACACAAGGAAGCAGTATGTTTGAGGCTCCGACTTAATATTTATTTACAGGTGTGCGGTCAGTTAATTGAGATGCTGTGAGATAAACAATTAGAAACTGACAAAGTTCTGACATCATCATCTGGGCTTTTCTAAATTATTTAAAATTAGTATAAAATTCTGAAACTGAAAAAAAATATATAAAATTGTTTAAGAATACTAAATACAATTAATTTAGGTCACTTTACAATAAAGATTTAGCCTAACTTATTCCCAGACAGTAAAAAAGAACTTGGTTTTTTTTCATAAACGCACAGTTTAAATCGCCAGTTTAAAAACTGTATCGTACAGCATTTGAAAACGGTGAATAACTAAGTCAAATGAATCAAAATAAAATGATCTACTAAATTTCAGTCACCTCATTTTGAATTGTTTGGGCAAGAGCTCTATCTTATTTCAGTGTGTAGCTAAAATGAGTAAATGAAGAAAAAAAAAAAAAGGTTTAATGAATGACTCGTTATAGAATAGTCTGCTACATAATTTGTGCTTGCTGGACCATGACATTTTACAACAAGCAAAAATGTCACTAAACATGATGACTCGCAGATTTAGCAAAATAACATTTAGAAAACAATAACAGATGCAAAACACTTTCCCAGAAAATTGAAAAACATTGCGACGGCATTAAACAGTAGATGGGGGGAAAAAAACCAACTATATTTTACAAATTACCTTTGAAAATGAATCGCAGAGCAAAACTTATCAAATAGTGTCCATGAAAACGAGACTTAGCTTCTGTTCATAACTTTCTATTCTCATCTGAATTATTAAAGGGACCATATTTGGTGTCTGTTTGTTTGTGTGCCAGCTGTTCTAAACATCTGGAACATGAGAGGGTATGTGCCAGAAGCTGGAGCTCCCTCATTTATAATATGCTAATGCTGAGCTGCATACAATGAGGCAAAGTCCCAACCCAGACTTGGGGATGTTGTAGAGATAAAATAGAATGGTGTATTACAGGAATGTGTATTTGCATGCATGTATACTACATGCACACTTTGTATTCCAATTTCTGATCAGAGCAATTGTTGATATGAAACAATTGCAAAGAAAGCTATAAACCTAGAATGTGTTACATGTGTGCTTATTGTAATGCAGCCACAACAAGCAGGGGGGAAAAAAAAGCTAAACTCCTCTCATTCACCACCCACCTCTCCCTCCTTCACTACTTCTGTTGCAGTTCCATCATAGAGTGAGCTTGGCTGCCTGAAAGAAAACAATCAATACACATGCATGCATGCTGGATCATTGTTTCATAGCACTCTGTGTTACCCAGCACTGCAATACCGCATACAAAATTAGCTGAGGCACAAACTAATCTTGTGCATATATCCGGTCAGATCAAATATCTGGTTTAGGAATACAAATTACAGTTACAAGTGTCTAGGGTACAAACAGACTCTAGTCATCAATCCAAGCTGTCAAATGTTTGTTTTTGTTTTTTTTTCTTCAAACGGAAAGGGACTTTCTGATTACACAGCCGAGCTGGAGCCAGTTGAATTTGTAATGTTTTTATCTGTTTGTCGCAATGCTGGATGCTATTTGCAAATCTGGTGAACAAAGTGACAATAATTAGAAGCAAGACATATATAGCAGTTGTCAGTTTCTGCTTCAAATTGCTCCTCCTTGTCACAAAGCACCTGACCGGCACTAAAAAAAGACGATCATGGGACGGACAGAAGCCAAGTACCCAGCATCCGTACTTGGCATCAAATAGACCTTCTTGTACTGAAGCATCCTGAGTTTGAATAAAACATGAGTGGGAAAATCAGAGTAAAAAATAGCAGCACTACATCAAGGACCCTTGCTGCTCACAATTTCAATCAACCGTCTGTGCCACCTGGCCAGAACATCTACCAACCCCTGTAGCAAGATGGTTTAAGCTGAGCGGCTGTTTAGTACATGTTGAGGAAAGATGTTTGGCTGTGATGTGCTTTCTACATGGAAAAAGATATGTAATTGGTTGTTTCTGAATGCCTCTGAAAGCAGCATGATGGTGTACTTATGGCTCATATTTATAGAAACTATGAATGCATGCTGAGCAGAAAGATGAAAAAAGGCTGAAATGCTGCAGAGAGAGCATCATATTTTACTCTCTAATGCTGCTTTCAAGTGCTTTAAGACAACATGCATTTTATTTACTCTTGTGAAAAGACATTTAAATGTTCAATGACTGGGAATGATGTTAGATATTTTCAGTGAGGGCAAAATTTATATATTGTTTGGACAAGAATTTCATGCATCAGGCAGATGATGAATGTTTAAACACAGGCATTAGTTGCAGGTGTCACCAGTGCAGTCCCCATGGCACAGCAGCTCTTTAGGACCATTCTGCTGACTAAGTGCCTTCTGAGAGTCAGACTCCCCTCAATGCAGCTGCAAACCTGAGACGAGTTCAATCGAAGCTGCACTGCAGCATTCAGCACTCCCTCCAAACTGTACCATAAATCCCAGGATTCATTTTGGAACTAAAACATTTGGACATAAAGCACTTGACAGTGCCTAATGCATAGGATGGTACTCAAAAACAATTATTAAAAATCTCTTGTACATATTTTTTCTCGTCGAGTAAAATAAAAATCAAACCAGTTTTGATGTGTGCCCATACACTAGTAGAAAGGTTTCATATAATTGGCATTCATGTGATTTAATGAATGCACTATTAAGTTTGCTTTTAATGATTAATAGATTTTTTTGGGGGGGAAGGTGGGATGATATACTGTTTAAAAATTCAATCAATTTTAAATCTAAAATTTGGGTGAACTACTTTTGATTTAATGTAAACTTTCTCAAATCTACACAAAGGGTTGTGCCATCTATACAGACTCTGATATTTACATTCAACCCCGCTAATGTTTATATAAAAAATACCCAAGAAAGTTGCACTTTGACTAAACCTTTTGTAGCAATCTGTGGCAATATTGGCACATTGTTGTTTGCTAAGCCTCTGGCGTTTCATTACAGGAGGATAAATTAATTGTGGTCACAGAAAAAAGTAGCTCATTCTTTAGAAATTGTAATTGACAAACCAACCGAAGCCTCATGTCATGTGGTGATAGGCATAATAGTTAAAGCAGGTAAACCTCAGAACATCAGAGAAACATGTATGAATGGAAGATCAAGAATAGCGAGAGTTAGCCCGCTAGTTAATTGAAAACATCTAATTTAGACAAAGTCTGAAAATAAATTCAATTCAGATACTCTAATATGACCTTTAACACACTGTTCAGACTTGTAAAGCCTTTAGCGAGGCTGAATAAAAACACATCTGCAAAGAAGTGTGGGCCAAAATTTCTTAGCAATCATGTTAAAGATTCATCGCTACAAACTCTTATTGCCAGCTGTTGTTGTTGGAAAGGGCAGTGCAACAAGTTATAAGGTTTAGGGGCAATTACCTTTTCAAACAGGGCCTGATTGGTTTGGAAATTGTTTCCCCATAATGCATGGAATCATTTGAAAACTTCCTTTTGTAATTACTAAGGTTATCTATCTAAATATGCTTGATGGCCTGAAACAACTGAGTATAACCCCTCCACCCTCCAGCCCCCCAAAAAGAAAGAAATCTTTAAGGGAGAAACTTTTTTTAAACAACTGTAGTTAAAAATCTTACACAATATTTAATTTCTCAAAGTAGTGTGAGAACTACTGTTTGTCTCATTTATTACAAAATAAAATGGCAATAATAAAATAGCAAACAAATATATGCATTTCAGTTATTTCCTTCAGAAACGAGGCTCTAAAATATAATTTTAGAACTTGGAGATCAGGTTGGAAGCATCTTCTTAATGGATATGGGAGGAAAGTATTGCAGTGTAAATTATTATGTTGTAATAACCGAAATTATGAAGATATATTGTAGGAGCTACAGGCCATTTCTAAATAGAAGGAAGAAAAAGATTATGTAATGTTACCTGTGCCTTAAACAAAGAGTGATATTAACTTTAACTTCAGCAGAACAAAATGAGGTCAAGGGAAACCTGAACTTCTCTGAGATTTTGTTCCTCTCAACAGTGTGGTGCTTATTGAGCAGAAAAAACTCAAATTTCTGTCAAAGAAACAGCAGCATCTGTGCAGATAGAGACCCTCTCAGAGCAATGGTGCAGTTCTGCCTGTCACTATAACTATGTGGCCGAGCTTGCAGGAGGTTGCTTTCATTTTTTGCAATTTCTTGGCTTTTGATTTTCACTTGCCTGCTGTCAAGTGGTGTGATTGCATCGAGATTTGGTTGCCTGGACGCAACCTGTTCAGAAGGCTGTGGCTGCAGAGAAATAGGAAGGCAAGCATTGTTCACTTTCGACTTCACTGCACCTTTCATTATCCGACACCAGCACACACTGTGCTTTCCTAACAGAGATGTTAATTTCCTCCTTTGTGAGGCAAGCTGGTGCCTGTGATTCTTATTCACCTCGCCTGAAACTCTCTGTCTTAATTACACCAATTTAACCAAACAGGCTTAGAATTTTAAATGACAAATACTCTGCTGTAAGTATCCTTACATTGGACACCAAAAATATGGGAGAAAGACTTTTAATTTATAGATCAAATCAAAAATTGAACAGCCTGAGACTTTAGTCTTTAAAGTTGTTTTTTAATCCCTAATAGTTTTCAATATAAAATTGTTTCATAAAGCTGCCGTACAAGCAAACTTGGTAGATTGGTTCCTTGTTTGAATTTCAGTAATGGTAACCTGTAAAATTGAAAATAACTTAGAAAATGGATGATATACACTATACATAAACTTGTGAGTCTAGATTGTGAAGTTTATGCAAGCCTTGGTGCAACACTGCTCTCCAGTGGAGGTTATTTTTATATCACTTCCTCCTAGAAAAGACTAAATATATACAGACACAGACATAGCTGACCAGCTTTTTAATAATCAGATAAAAATAACTTATTTCTTAATACTACTAAAATATTTAAATGAAATTAAAAAATAATGGTAGTAGGAAATTATTCTTAATTTTAACTTTTTTTTTTTGTTTTGCAATTTTCCTAAACTTCATCATTATCCATTGTCAATAGATAACGATAAAAAAAAAAAGAACTCAAACAAGTCATGACTTGCATAATCATTTCACCAGAAATGTTTAATGATTAATCAGTAAAATGTTTTTTTGTGGGAACATTAAGATCCCGATGGAGTTATAGTAACAGTAGGTTCTTTATCTTCTTTATTAGCTTTTTGTATCAAGCAGTTTCCAGTAGTAGACCACAGGCAGTATCACATTTACAATGGTATTAAAGCTCTTACAGTTCGTTTTATTTTTATGTTGTTTTACTAGCAGTTTATTTCTTATAAATCATAAAACCTAGATATGGAAATTTTTTTTTGGAAGGACCAATATTGTATATAGTGTTTTCTTTTCATAAAATAATTAGCAAAACCTTAACATTGCTTTCTTCTTTTCTTCAGAACAGCATCCAAGTCACATGAGTTAGAATATTATCGTCACATGAGAGGTTCTAAGCTAATCCTTCTTTCACATGTTGAGATTTATTCACTCTGCCATCTGTAAAGTGTCAAAGAGTTGCAGTTTCACTTTCTGCTTGTTGCAGAACTTCACTCAGCAGGACCCTCACTGCCTTTTTTTTAACAATCTGGACATTGCACACATTTATTACAAAAAGGTGTGTGTTCAGCTGTATTTTTTTCCTTCACTAACTATCTGGTTTTTAACACACTTGCGAAACCTTGGGCACATTCATGGCCTTACTAACGTATTTATATCTGATATACTTTTTTTCTCATTTTGAAACATTATTGCATAAAACCTTGTTGTTATTTTGTTGTGAGATGGATGGAAAAACTCACCTGGATTTAATTGTATTCTTTACAAAATAACAGTCTAAATTGTGGCATGTATTTCCTTACAGAAATACTTTTCCACATTTCTTCAGAATTGCAATGTCTTTAGCTCTTTTAGTCTTTCTCTTATTTTTGACCAGCTTTTCTGTGCCTTCTTAAATGAACCCCCACAGCATGATGCCGTCAGTACTCTGTTTAATCTTGATGACGACATGTTCAGGGTGATGTGCAGTGTTTGTTTTCTCCAGCATGTACCCCTCTGCAGGCAGGCCATAAAGGTTACATTTGTTCTCTCCAGACTATATAACTTGCAAAGAAATGACTTGGTTATGGTTTGAGCCTCATCAGTTTTTCCTGAAGGTCAGAATTGTGAAGTGGATGACTAATCATCATCCTGATCACCGATTCTTCAAGCTGAGTGTTTTTTTTTTTGTTTTTTGTTTTTTTCTTGTTTGCAGCTCCTCCAGGGTTACCACACTTCTCTTGGTTGCCTCTCTGGTTTCTATTCACCCAGTCTGCCTGTTTAGTAGATGGCCGCAGCTTGGTGCATTTAAAGTTGTGCAATAATTGTTTTTACTTTATGATGAATCAAACAGTGCTCTCTGAGGTGTTTGAGCTTTTGAAAATTACTTTTCTACTCTTGCCCTGACTTTACCTTCTCAATAACTTTATCCCAGTCCTGTCTGCTGTCTTACTTGGTCTTCATGAGGCTGTTTGATTACTTTCTAACAAGCCTATGGGATGTTCACTGCTTGATTTATTTTACTAAGAATAAATTACAAACAGGTGGGCTCTGTTTCCTAATTAAGTGACCTCCTTATACAGTTGGAAGCACTTAATTTTATTTAGGGGTATGAGACCACAGGGGGCTGAATCTAAGTATAAACTACACATTTTAGATTTTGTTTTAGGAAGTTTTATGAACCATGTATAATTTTCCTTCCGTATCACAACTATGCACAACTGTGTGTTTTACTATCACATAAAGCCTCAATAAAAGAGACTGAAGCTTTTGGTTTAAGGCATATTGAATTGCTTCTGGAAGGCACTATGCCATGTTCTTTTAACAAGATGTATGACCTGAAACAAATGTATTCTGTGTTATGCTTTTTTTGTGTCGTATGAAGCTCCCCTGAGAATATATTCTTTGCCTGCAGATGTTGGTTTGAAACTTGGCATTTACCTTTCTGGTGACGCATGTACTTTTGAAAGTATCAAAGTCTCCCCTGGAATAGCATTACATTTGAGGACATTTCTTAGTTTGGTTTCTCCTCTGTGTTTTTCAAGACATCAGAGTTAGTAAAATATATTCCCTGTAAGAGGAGCCTGCACTGCCGTTCCTTCCAAACCACACAAAAGATTTTTGTCGCTGCAAAGCTGGTTTCAGCTTTTCAACACTCTTTTTATGAGGTATCAGTCAAGCTGGTAGTACCAACTTGGGCCTTGTTGTGTCTGTTGTTTAGCATTGACTGTACAATTTCTTGAGTAAGAAAAAGCCTTTCCACAAACAAAAACCTGATTATTTCAGGGAAAACTGGATGTTGTTATGAGAGTAAAACACAATTTCACTTTTTTTTCCTTTTTGCTTATTCTAGTGTAAATCTTTACTGTAGGATGCAGTTTAATGTTCTTCTTCCTTCTTCTAATCAAACTTTCTCTTTTTTAGTGTAGGGTAGTGTAGTCATATGAACTCTAAAAAGTCTCTAGAACTCTATAAAGTTTACCTAGTGATATTAATTTGAACTTATAAAATCCTACATTCCACAAATAATGTTGCGGAGATTGTTAAAAACATATGAACCTAAAGCTGTGATGGACGGAAGCTGATTACTTGGATACCTCCCAAAATATTTCTTATAGTAAATGATTTTTTTCCTGTTAGCGTACAACTCAGTAAAATTTTGAAATTATTCAGAATAAATTCATTAGTTTTATCATTCAGAGTTGGCCGAAAGGAAAACTCCTCACTGAGTTTGTTCCTTCTTTTGAATGAATGACTAGATAAATGTATTTATTCATTTATTTATTTTTGGACAGAAATGTTCATTTTAATGTTTAACATTTTTTTTCCTGAGTGTAAATTTGTCCTCTGATTTTTCTATGTAATTTAAAATAGAACAGATTTTCAATTTAATTTTCTCAGATTTTTCTTTTGTTTTGTTTTGTTTTCAGTTTTTCTATTCTTCTAAAGAAGAACTTATGTGGGTACACAAGCAACATTCAGAACTCAGTTGAGTGATTAACATATACAGGGATTTGTTAAAACCACGCTTATCTGGGGAAAATTGTGTACAACACATCGGGTATGAGTGTCATACCAACAACTTGAACCTGCAAGACTTATGAAAAGTTTCTCAGCCGTTTCTGCATTTTTTATGTTTTGTAAAGCACGGAATGTCCCCAAATTAGGATTTCTAACATTTTAAAACGTCCAAATTGGCGTCAACTGTATTTGCTACATTATCAACTATAGCCACTAGAGGGCGACATCTTAACAGTCAGTCAGATTTATATGCTGAGCAGCACTGCAGTGAGCATCATTTCACATTTTCTGTGCTTTCAACTGTTTGTAGCAGAATAACTGTAGCACAGAATATTAATGAGATATTTATTATTTAATCAACTTTATTATTAATGAATATGTTTTATTTTTTTAGTTTATTATTTCTCACAACCACTTAAAAGTCTTTCACTGAATATATATACAATTTCGGTGGACAAAAATCAAAAGTTGCTTGCATTTATATAAAAATTTAGAAAGTCAGATTCATATTTAGATAGACTAAAGCTCTAAATGACTGAAAAATTGACATCCTTCTGTTTATTCCATTGGGAAGTAATAGTCAAACATCTAAGCACAGTCCCTAACAGTTAGGAACAGTATTTTTGTATTTTTCTGTTGGTGTCAGTGGTTGAGCTTAATAATATTCACAATGACTAATAATGTCAAGAGAGAACAATGTTGTGCAGATAAAAAAGCAGATACATTTTATTTGTCATTTCTGCTCAACTTGTTCTGTTTAGCTTCTCGTCTGAATAAAAACGTCCATTTCCATCTGCTTCACATAATATAAATCTACTGTCTGACAAACTGAAGCTGACATCACAGAAGGTGGAGACAAAACCATCATCAAAAGGCTGTGAAGGTAGTCATATTCTGAAGATAAATCTATGCTCAATATCTTTTTATCTTATGTCATTTAGACTTTGTCATAGAATTGTGTTATATTCTTACATTGAGTTAGACAGAGAATAACGCAGAGAGCAAATGACAGATGGGAAGAGACAGAGAGATAAGATGGCGAATGGGTACAGCAGATTTGTAGTGACAGGCTGCTCTGTCGGAAGTTGTAAGATTCTTTCACCCAAAACCTGCACCACAGCCATGGAAACCAGTTAAATCTAGAATCTAGAAATTAATACTTCTGGGCTTTTTAATGACAACCAGATTGTCTTTATCTTCTGTTTACTCACAATGATTTGAAATAGGTGACTGATAAATTGAAAATAGTTCTATCTTATTTTTTTGCCGCTAATTGCCACAGTTTATGACAGCTTAAACACAAAATGAACCCTATGTGTTGCTGCTCTGGCAGCAGTGTTGATTTTTAAGCTGTTATGAAAGTCCTCCAAAGTGTTGGACAGGAAGTTGGCAGACGTTCTGTTGCAATCACCTTATTTATTGTGGTTCACTAACTGGACAGTTCAAGTTGTTGGGTGGATGTTTCCTTTAAACATTTGGGGAAAGCCATGCTCCTAAAATCATACGAGTTTGAAAGAACCAGGCAACGAGAAGTAACACAATCTTTAAAAAGCAATAGTATATTTTAAGAGATTTTTCCTCCTGTATCTTTTGATCTTTGAACCTCTGGCTGTCCGGTAGCAAACAGGCTAAATGGAGGGGGGGATATAGCTTTTCCTTAGGTGAGAGTCTATAATCTGTACCTTCTCTCTCTCTATTTATCTCTCTCTCTATCTATATATATATATGTATATATATATATACACACACACACACACACAGTAGAGCAGACATATCCTTCTGGACGTCAGGTGAGAAAGGCTGATTAAATCTGACCGATGTGCTGGAGCAGTGGTTAGGGCTGGCTGACACAATGCTGACATAAGGATAGTGCTGCATACTATCATTACAGTTTACAGCTAACAGATGGCCCCATTTTATCTGGTTTTCTAAGATTTATCTGATGAAGCTAGAAATCCTAAACACCGGCTGCACTATGCAAAGATTATACATAATGCTTAAAAAGAAGCAAAAGTCAGTAACTCCTTGCATAAGTAATGTGCACATACTTTTGTATCACTGTAAATGGGGTCCATTTCGAATTGCTTCGATTTAAACAAGTAAGAAATGTAAATAAGCATAATAAGAAGTAGAAACAAGACAAAATATATACAGTAAATACATCACGTAACTATGTTCTTGAACCAGGCATTTGCAGCTTAATGGAGCAGTTGGTATCACTGGTACTTTGCAGGAAGAGGAAGAGGTTTTTGGGTTTGAATATTGGTCTTGTTATGGATTCTGTGTTTTTATCTGTCTCTTTTATCTGCTCACACGCACACTGCTACAGCTAACACAACCATGTTTGTGTGCGACTGTCGCCAGTCATACATAAGCGTACTGAAACTGATTAGACTACCCTCTAGGGAAGGTACAGATTACAAAGAAGAATAAAAGCTAAACTCGCGCTACAATCTTTGCCTCACTTGGTGTTACTCTTAAGATGTGCTAAGTGTCCCCCAGCGCTGGACGTTGAATGCCACTCTATATCTGTTGCATTTGTATGGCTTGAAACATTTGACCATTTTTCGGCAAACCTTTTAACCAAATCTCATTATTTCTCAAGGTAATAACACTAAGGGGTTCTGGTAGGGTCCCGAAACTGGTAAACAGACCTGGGTGGTGTACAGAGATAAAAATGATTGAACTACAACAGCCTGTATGAATCCTTGGAGTTCGCATGTACTCCCTGTAAATGTGTGGGTTCTTTCTGGCTATTCCGGCTTCCTGTCAGAGTCCAAAAACAAAGCTTTAGGTTAATTGAATACTCTAAATTACTCTAAACTGACTACTATGTTGCACTAGCCTGGTTGTTAGTCCTGTGTGTCCCTATGTTGTGATAGACTGGAAACCTGTCCAGAGTGTACCCTGCTTCCTCGCCGAGTGATCACTGGCAACAGCAACCAACCTCCTTGCGGCCCTGCAAGAACAAGCAGATATAGACAAGGAATAGATGGAAAAGCATTTTCGTCATTCTGGTCAAAAGAATACACATTAAATCAATTTTGCAACCTTCTCAAATAGTTTAGAAATTAGCTCTGGCTTAGAAGAAGCTCCTTTTTCACAAATTTCTGAGTTTAAAGGTGTAACAAGACACAACATAACACCTTTTTTGTCATAATAGGCAACTGACGGCAAGCCAATGCAAACACTGCATTGCAATGTGATGGGAGTAGATGTGTGTGCCTCCACCTCATTTCAGAGAGAGCTTTGATGCCACTGGAATAAGCTGGGGCTCATTGTGGGAACATCAAAGACACTCCCTCCTCCCCCACAACAATCCCATCTCCCCCCTCAGTCCATTATCAGTCACTGCTCTACAGGAAATGTGCTGGGATGTGCCCTGGGGGTCCCCTGTCTTTTGCATTATTAATGGGTCATTAATGGACCGTTAATATTTGCAAAGATCACAAGAATTTACACAAAGCGCTTTTGGAATCAAATTAGTGGGTATTTGAAATTTTTGAAGAATGATATTATTCAAAGTCTTTTTAGTGAGGGGTCTATTATTTTAAGATTAGTAATTTCCCATTCGAAATATTAGTTCTATTGTTTCTTATGAGCCTTTAATTGTTTCATTTATACATTTTGCCTTTAGAATAGCTCTGCATATAAGTTTTAGATACTCAGATCATGGAACATCATGCAGCAGATGTAAAACAAGCACGGGTGTGCAAATAAAAGCAGCTCAAATAAAATAACCATCTCATTGCATTAATTCTTAAAATTACTTGATGGTTCTTATTGAATCATGCTCCTGCAGGATTTAGTGATGAGATTCTCCATTTGCTTTCCATCAACAGTATGCTGTGATTAAGTAATTATACACCAAAATATAGAACGCCAGTCAGTGTTGCTATTCTGATTTTGTTGATTGCTAAGAGGAAACACAACCATTGTTGGTAATTTTACCTCTTTACTAGTTCATTTCTTTGTCATTTTGGTTGGAACACCAATGGCCCTTTGTAGATTTTATACACAGGGCATTCAAGGATGTTTGCCATCCTCAATATGCATTGTCATAGTTTGCTGCAAGGAAATTTGGTAATTTGACTCAAATAAAAATATATATACAGCATCAATGTGTGCAATATTGGAACTTTGCTTGAATGCAATATTTGATAGTATAAGGAATGTCAGGTGGAATACATTCAAACTCTGCTTTTCAATAATGTGTTTTGAAGTACCTAGTGGGTCCTTTATCGCTGATCAAGATCTTTTTGACCAAGATCGGAAAGCTCAGGGACAGTGGTGGAGATAATGTGATGTCGGAAATAAAAGAAGGAAGAGAACGAGATGTGGGTTAATCATAAGCGATATCACCATATCAATCAACACAATTTCCACATGCTGATGGTATAATACTGTACTGTGCATCCATACCACTCAGAAATACAAAACTATACAAAATGGTTGAGTACCTAGTACAAACGGATTTTGTTTGAGAGTAAAATGGAAGGAGGTTGAGGCAAAATGTGTGGTTACAGAATGAGATGGATGAGAAAGGGTTAAATGAGCTTTGAACTGTTACAATGCTTTGTATTTATTGTGAAGGAAAATGCAACCATACAGCAGGAAACAAAAAATATATTACAAATAACAACAAAGTGAGACATAACAGGCAATTAATCAGAAAATGAAGATTTTACCACGCATACAAAGCATTCATTAAAAAAATATATATTATATTTGTTTATTTCTATATTTTTAATATATATATATTCCTCCTTTTTTTTCTTCTTCTTTTTTTGTCTTTGCTTATTTATGCAAATCAGTGATCGTCAGAATTAGGTTTGTTCATGTGATCTCCTGAATGTGGTGATCGCTGCAATTTGTTGTGCTGCGGTTTTGTTGATTTAAGAATAATCTTAGTGCTGATTTAACATAACAGCAAATGATCACAATATGTGGGGCAGTGCAGCTTGGCGACCAGTACAGTAGATGGAGAGCAACCAACTTTTGCTCCGTTCACACAGGGTTGTTAGAGGAGCGCACTGCGCAGCCAATCAGCTGCAGCCAGTGCTCCGATCCGTTAATCGTGGATTAGCCACAACCTACTGCAGTCCACAGCACAAGCAGGGAGAGATAGTCACTGCCATTCACTACTCAGACTCTCATATTATTAGCTCCCTTGGATCTGCCAGCAGCTGCGACTTTGCGCAACAGAATCTACCCCAGAGCACAATACGGATCTCAGGTAAAAAAGGTGTGGAATTACGGAAGAGCGATCGACTCGGGATACACGCAGTGGGTCAGGTTGGACTCGAAAGATGGCCCTTTAAATTGAATCCCCGCGTCGTAGTAACATCTCTCCGATTTATTTATTTATTTTTTTTCCCCCCTCGACCGTATGTTTAAGACGGCAAATTACTCGGCGGTGGATCCCGCGTTTACCATCATGCACGGTGCCTGGCTTCCCACGGGGTACCGAGAAAACACGCCCGTGGCGGTGGAGAAACCGAAGAAAAAGGCGTTCAGCCTGGTCAAAATAATGTCTCTAAGTAACAAGAAGGACCGCGGCCAGAATCCGCACCAGCAGCAGAACCACCACCACCACAATAACAACATGCCTTTCACCCTCCACTGTCAGATCGGGAAGGAAATCAAGCACATTTGCAGCAACTGCAGCCGTGGAAATAACACGCAGGACGGTGAGTAGGCTTGTGGGGCTTCGCCCTTAGCACGCCGTGTGGTGTGACTGCACCTCAAGGCTCTATAGGGGCGTTTGATGGGCAGATAGGTCTCTCTCAAACGGTTAATTGCTTTATTTAGAGTGGCTCGATTTCTAAGAATGTAATTAAAGTGAATAGAATCTGCCTGAGTAGAGGACAACTTCATGACTGCTTTCCTTTCCACCAAAAATAAAAACATTCAGATGAAGTAATTTGAAATATTTCAATAGTTTTCCGTCCCCTGTTTTACTCCATAGAGGCCATGCAGCTTTTACAGCCTGTTTGCTTCAAGCATTTCCTAATTCAAAGTCATTACATCATCACAGCCATCTTGGTAGGCAAACAAGTGTTTTTAATTAAAAGTAGACGCATTGTAGGACTACAACAGGGGAAGAGTGTAGTTTGGATCACGTTGAAGACAAAGTGGGAGAAAATGCTGGGGTCAGTGATCGCCTGTCTTGAAGGAACCTCAGCACGTTACTAAGAGATAAAATGTAAATTTTTTCTCGGTCTCCTTTCATTTTGCAGATTGAGTCTCTGTCTCATCTGCCAGGATCTTGAACAGATTGTAGAACGTTGCACCATCACAGTGACTGCTCAACGTGTGCTCACGTGTTTCCTGCTTGAAAATGCTCCAGTTTGTTTATTTGAAGACCTCTTGGGTGGAGAATATATTTAATCTTAATCGCTTTGAACTCATTTCAAACCTACTCTTGCACCCAAAGTGTCATACATATTACAGTGATGAAGCCTTTGAAGGTGTTTGATGTGCCAAGCCATCACTTGGACTTTAGTGAAGTTTCTGGAAGAAAAAGAAGAAAAAATGGCACACCATCATGTGGGTATTTAAAGTCACTCTGCTTCAAGTTGTTTTCCGTCTCTAGACCTCTAATGAAGAAAATTTAAAAATCAGCACCCATTGTGAAGTTATTTATAGATCAGCAAACAAGCGAGATTGCACTCAAGTACCAATCTGTTGGAGATATGTGTGCACTTCATTACTGTCAGATTATTTATCCAGCCATCCCTTTTCCTGAGGGATAAGGCTGCCTTATGTTTGTCTTTGTTAGCAAATAGTATGAAAGAAACATATTCTCTTATGTTAGAATTAACTGAAAGAATGTCATGGATGAAATCTGATCCTGCTAGAGGTCATCTTTTATAAACGGATTGACTCTTAACCTTTTTATTGCTCCAACTTTTTAGGACATTGATATTTTGTTATGAATACATCTAAAAATCATACATAAAAATAAATCCAGTTAGTTAATCTATCTATTCAGCAACCCAATTATTTTCCAGTATAAAATAAATGAATGGCAGTGTATGACTTTAAGGTAAATGCAGTACTGTATGGTATTTAAAAGATCAATTCAAAATGTCAATTTTTAAGTGCTTTCCTATTTTTGAAATTTTCAGTTGAGCTGTTCAGCTATTTTGAAAAGTTAATGTTAGGTTCTATAACAATATACATCATTGTGAAGGAATTAAAATCTATATTTTACTTTTGTAAATTAGCACACTTGAAACACCGTCCCATTAATGATCGATACAAATATTTCAGCACTTTTACACAAGATATGAATCTGCGTTAGTCGATTGAGTTTGAGCTGATTTAAAGTACCATACAAGAGAAAATGCCCAGTTACAATCACATTTACTTTTTGGATTTAGTGAAATAAATATTTATGATTTAAATAAAGTTTGCTACTCAGGTGGGGGAAACTGTTCAAACAGTAAAAGCTCATTTTGAGTCCAAACAGATGTTTATGGAAAAATGGTGAGCAGCAGATGGATTTTTTAAAAAATTTTTTAAGAAATCCAAAAGAAGTCCTGTTTAAAGTTTGCTCCAATCCTTATTGTGTACATGCCAAACGTGTAAGAACATATTCTTCAGATTAGACAAAAATGAAGCTTTGTTGCATGCTGGCAGTCTTTTACTGCAGCGTTGCTTTTCTTCAGGTGGGATAGTAATGCTGGTCAGAGGTGGTCTTTTTAACTGCTGGGTAATCCTGTTAGAAAACATATTAGAGGCTTCAAAAGACTTGAGACCAGGATGAAAATAACAGGACAATAAGCCTAAATATTTATATCTAAAGATATTTTTCTAAGAACAATCCAGTCAAAGTCCAGGTTGAAATACAATTCAAAATATGTGGCAATAGTTGCAAATTAAGTGGCAGGCATCTCACAGCAATTTGACAAAGCTTGATCTCGTGAGCAAACATTTCAGTCGTTAGCTGCTCCAAAAGACTTGCAGCCCAAACAGAGTTTTGAGGCATTTATTTGCAAGAAAAATTAAAAACCACGGATCATCAGGTTGTAATGTGAGAAATTTGAAAAGATTTTGCATGGTGCTGTGTGTTATCATGTACCTTTCACATTTTTTCAGCATTTTGGTTCTGGCCAAATTTTTTGTCTCATTAGTGTGGTGGTTAGTTGCTCTTTGCAGTTGCATCACATTTCTGTGTAACAGTTTGCGCTGGGACAAAATGCTGTACATTCTTTGCTTTTGATGTCAGACGGTACTTTAAAGTCAGAAGGCTGGGCTTCGTGAATATTTCATGAAGAGCTGAAAAATCCCTTCCATAATGAGCTGCTTGTCAGTCTGTTTAGTGTGTGTTTTTTTTTTTTTTTTTCTTTTTGTTTTTTTTGGAGTGACCCCTCAATTGGTGGGGATTGGGCGTAGCCTCAAACTGTTTGTACTCGGAGTGCGTTCTGCATAATGATATCTGACGTGCAGGTTTGTTTATGCTCTTGGTTCAGTCTCATTAAGTTACTACAGATTTCAGGAAGCCACTCGGCACACATTTCCCACCGCCAGGACCTTTTAAAAAAAACGAAAGAGTCTGCTTCTTCCAATTCCTGGTTTAGTGTGCACAACGGTTTACCAGAAGATAAGCTTGTTGTTTATTTATTCATTTATTTATTTATCTATCGATTTGTTTAATAATTTATTTACAGCTGAGGAAGTAGAGCGGCTGTCTGCCATGCGCTCCGAGTCCCTGGTTTCTGGCACACACACCCCGCCCATCCGTCACCGGAGCAAGTTTGCGACTCTTGGCAGACTCCTCAAGCCCTGGAAGTGGAGGAAGAAGAAAAGTGAAAAGTTCAAGCAGACATCTGCAGGTAAAATATTAGTATTCTTCTTCATTTCAGCCGATCTGTTATTTTTTTATTTATTTTTTTTTTATTGCATGGAGACAATAAAAACACAAAACAAGGCATGGATATAACGGCATTGTTTTATTTTATTTAAAGGTGCTCTTTAAAATGATGTTAGATATTTACAACTCAGTGATGTCCAGGCGGTGCAATTGAAGGACACGGTGGCTTCATTTGTGGCTGTGTTTATTTTTATGGCCAGACACATCCTGAAAGCTTCTGTCAGTGTGCTTGAACCTTGCGAGACAGTTTGTCAGGCTGCACTTCCCAGACTGGACACAAAATTTTCCCCTTTGCAGATTCTGAGCAATTACTCTAATTCCAGGATGAACAGGACAAGCTGTTCAGATTCTGGATATGAAATTTAAGGTTCCCCAGAGTGAGTTTGCTGAATGATTCAGCCTCAATCTAACTTGATCCTATTCTCTGTGATAACAGCTTTAATTTTGGTTTCATCGCTTTCCAGCAAACATGAGCCAGATTTTACTTTTTGGTTCACTCTATTTTATTATTTCTTTTGTCAGTAAAAATTTGGCTCTAGCTTATCTTAACCCCTAGATACCCCAATCCATCGACCAACTTCTTTTTCTCTGAATTGTCGGGCATTCAGCTCTGTACAAAAAGCTGATCAAAAACATTCTGCTGCTTTAGATGCTTGACTGTTTTGAGGTTTTGCTGTATTACACCAGAGAGCCTGCTTGATAGAACAATGATGGAGTTGCTGTAAATCCTCATTGGTGCATTTATGCTTGCCCTGTGATAACAGCATCTCCCTTTTGTGGTGAGGGACAATAATCAAGAACCAAGAAACAAAAGATGCTTTTTATTCATGGTGTTAATGCACAGTGGAGCTGAGAGAAATGGCTCTTTTCATTCTTTTGTCATCCACTTGTTTTGTTTGCATAGTGCTGCCGTTGCCAAATAATTTTGGTGCCTCTATTGTTCACACTGAATCCTCTTTCAAAGCCAGTGATAACCTGCCACATCTAACTGGACTGCCTCAAAGTGAAGTTTCCATGATGTTTTCAGTGATAAGTGGTCTCCCAAGTAGCTCCCAAAGCTCAGGCAGCTGCTGCAGTCTGTCTGTGTTTCTGGAGAGACAATTCCCTGTCACATCCGTTTTAGGCTGAAGCATGAAACTAAACACTTGCAACCCCAAATAAAAGGACTGTGACTTTTTTTTTCCGCTTTCAAAAGGCAGGGACCAAAGCTGGCTCTTGCATCTATAGAAAAGAAATGCTTGAAATTGCATGAAACAGATTTCCCCAGAACTTACCGTATGCATTCCTGGAACTTTCTGGGTATTGTCCTGAGCCTTTTACAGAAATTACATTCTCTTAGCACAGCGGCTGCTTTCTCAGAACTAACTAGTTTTGAACGGTCGGCAATATAGGTCACCTTAAAGGTCAGCTTTATTCATAAAATAAAATGACCTGTATGTTTCATGGAGGACTGAGCAATGCTGAAGCAGCTGCCTGAGCTTAGGGAGCTACAGTACTTGCTTCTGCAGTGCTTTAGCACTGAAAACATCATGGAAACTTTACTTTGAGGCAGTGCATTTAGACATGGCAGGTTATCACTGGCTTTGAAAGAGAATTCAGTGTGAACAATGGAGGCACCAAAATTATTTGGCGACAGCTGACGCCAAACAAAACAAGTGGATGACACTCCATTATAAGAGAGAGGAAGGAGAGAAAGAAAATGGGGGAGAGGGGAGACAAAAGATGAACATAGAAAAATATGAGGGACCAAAACAAAAGAACTGGTTAACAAAAAAGCCCAAATATTGACAACTGTAGCAGTGGTGACCTTGATTTTCATTGAACATTGAAATATGTTTACCTTTCTGCAAGAATGCTGCTAAGAGATTCACAGTATGAAGACCTTGAGTAAAAAAAAGAAAAACCCAAAACATGTTATTTCAGTCTTATAATATGGAATTAATATCTCTTATAGTAACCAATAGCATTTTCCAATTGTTGTTTTCTGAGGAAAACTGTTCCTCAATGGAAAAGGTAGTTGTGTTGTGATCCAGAAGGTGAGGGTTCTCTTCCTGCTTCCTCAGGTGACATGGCAATGTGCCCCTGGGCGAGGCATTTAAGTTCCGATCATCCAATCACTTGCTCTGGCATCTTGATAAATATACTTTCTGCTTTGCTAATGGAATGACTAAAGATTGTAGAACTTCTGAAACCATAACCTAAATTATCTGTCAGTGATGTGTGGGAAATATTATGTTGTTTTGTTCTGTGCTGTTCCAGAAATTTGACTAAACTTTCCGTTTTGTTTTACTTGTCTTGGGCCTACTAAGACCTTAATTCTCTTACATTGTACTGATGTTAACTTTTTGGTCTGTTTGCTTTTTACATTAACAATGTGCAATTTTTCATGTTTCGGATGTCAGTGTTGTTTTTTTGTCTTCACATTTGCCCTCAAAACGTAACTGTTTCTAACGATTCCTGCGTCAGCCGCCTATGCAGATGTTGTTATGGATAATTGGATGCTGATCTCTATAGAGGATTATAGATGTGGCATGATATTAAGTAGATGAATTCTAGCACAGAGTGACTGTAGTCTTCACCTCAGGAAAGGTGGTGGATGGGCGGACTGTTGCACGTATTATCATTTCGACTCATAGCGCTTTGCACAGTTTTCACAGTAAGCTTGTATCAGTAATAGATAAGGACTTACCAGAACAGGCATCTGGTTTCTCTGATGTTATCTTTGTGTCGTATTTTTAATCTCATTAGCAGATGAACAGCATCTCTTCGAGGGCCACGTTTCACAGGATTAAGTAGTAAATTACAATATAAAATACGTATTTTATATGTACAAGCTGATTATGCATTATACATATCAAAAGCTAGGCTGGACTTCTGTAGGTGCAGAGATCTTGTTTTGACAAAACTTCTCAAGATTAGCGCTTTTGGCTCCCTGTTGATGAAATTCTCCATAAAAGTTTTAATGCCGTTTTTGTAACGCTCACTTTGAGCTACTGAGCCTCAGGGTTGGTAGAATATGTTCTGACTATCTGGGTCACTTCACAGTTGAATATCCTTGCCTTTTTTTCTTCTAAAAATCCAAGTGCAGCACTGAAATCAATAGAGGAGGAGGTTGGATATTGTGGCCACATTTATTATGCTGTAAGCAGAGTAAGTAAGTGTCTATTTCTTTCGCCTATAAACAGATTAAAAATACTAGGCTTCTTTTGACCTCAAAACCTTTTAGAGACACGGTGTCCATCTAACATTGAAATTATTTACAGCTTAAATTCAGGTTACTTTTTTGGGGTTAGGGGGATGGAAACTCACTGTTCAGATGACTGAATGGGTCAAGTGTTTATATATGCTAAAGAATGCCCAAAATTATTACCCAAGTCATTTGTCTTTAAAAGGTGAATTTACCAAATACTACAAAAAATATATGAAAACCATCTGGATTTGAAGGACAATGAGGAGGGGAAAAAGAACAACAAAAAAAGTATTTCTCATATTGTCATTCAGCAAATCAAAAATATCAGCTTATCAGTAAATGAAAGGTTTCCTATGAGGTATTTCAAATATATTTTCAATTGTGTTCATTGACGTATACAGCATGATGATAATGTTATTAATTTATGTTTTTATCCAAAACTACTATGTCCATCAGAGGAGGAGGCAGATAATAGGGAGTCTGCTCCTAAAGAAAAAATAAAAAAATAAAAAAATTCTGCAATCAAGAAAAAGCAAAAACCAGTCTTCCTCAAGAAAAGACTGGTTAGTGTGGCTGATTGTGAAATTTGAGTAGAGTGCTCTCTACTAGACCATCCTGATGATATTGAAATGAAAATCTACCTTTTACCATCTAATAATGAATGCATATTACGTAAACCGTTTTAAGGGGATAAGGAAAATTATTTTGTCTTCATGCTCAGGTGGAGTTAGACATATCCGCTTCAATTTGACCAATTGTCTCTTTTATTTCCTGATTGCACGCGGTTGGTCTTTCAGATCTGAGGACCTAATATTCTCACTCATGCTTTTGAGTTAATGGTATTGCGTAAGTGTGCACATCCCTTGCCCATCACAGTTATGTCATAAAACCTTGGATAATTGTTTTTCATTTAGGATGGGAAAAGAAGAATAATCCTTGAATGGATGATTAAACTGCCTTTTCAAAAGTGACAATTTGCCCCGGGTTTCTCCCTTTTTGATTACTTACTGACAATGTTTTTGTAGGTTTCATAATTAGTTGGCAATAATACAGATCAGGAAAGTCAAACTCTAATTTAATTTTGTGCAATTTCAGTGCCAGATTGCATTTTCCTTCCCTCAGTTCAATGTAAGATTGGATATCAGAAAAATCTGTCGTACAGTGGAGTGACTGTGAAAAATAGAAATAAATAAAATAATAATCTATTGTAAATAAATAATTTATTTAAATTAATATCATCTTTACTGTCACTTGTTTTCCTTTTTTGCTTCTTAATAAATTTATAAGTACTTCACCTCACTGTGCCTAGTAATTATATCCAAAGCATTTAAGTAATTGTAATAATTTTCTGCCTGTTGCCATCATGGTCAGTATACTTTCCAGTATTTGTTGATTTGTATTGAAGTGCAGCTTAAAAGCATGGATGTGATATGATTCCTTTTTCCATGCAGTCCATGCTGTGCTTGAGGAAAGCAGTCTGGTGAAGTTACTGCTTGTACAATCAGTCTAAAAATTGTGCTGTGTTGATTCTGGGTCAACTCTTTGATAGCTCTGTTTACTATCCCCTTGATATGCATGACCTAATGTTAAATTTGCTCCCTCATGTGGGGCATAATCATTTTTTAATGTGGATGCATTCAGGAAAAGCTCAAAATAGTATCTGCTAAAGGCAGAATTTATTTGCATTTCAAAGACTTCAATTAACCACGTTACCAGGTTCCAGAAGTAGCGGGTTTTTTATTTTGTGCACAATACTGGGGGTATTCTGATCATTCTCCTTTTTAAAAATGGGGAAAGATTAGACGGTTATGTAATAACTAATTTCACGATTGGCTCCGATCTCAGACTGGCTTACGTTTGAAAGCTTTTACATACACGGTGATGTTTGGCATGTTTTAGCTATGTATAAAATCTAGCACAACATGGACTATGTATCATTTCAGCCTCATTGTTATCCAAATTATTGTCTTGCAACCTTGTCTGTCAGATTTTTGTGTTTTTGAATTTCTTCGGGAGCTTTTGCCCTCATGTCTCCTGTGCAGAGAAAAAATGAAGAGATGGTCAGGGTGCTGTTATTGTCACAAATCGGCTCGGTAGTGCAACTTACTGTCGAACACAATGCCATTGCCAAAAAATATCAGGCAGAGTTAGGACTCTTGAATCAAAAGCACAGATGGCGGAAGCTGTGATCCTTCTCATAAGCAGAAGCCAAAGTACAGAAGCCTGGTGGGAGTCCTCTATCAGCAGTGTTGTTGCACATCCTCATTTCTCATTCTTACCTGCTTCCTATGCAGGGATAGATTTGGATAAAATCACCTTAGGTAGCTGAGAGGACAACTGCTGCATTTTCTAAAACCTAAAAATAGAAGCAAAGCAGAGATCAGAATTTTGTGGCTCATCTCCAGTTTTTGTGCTTTGCCCTACCAGTACCAATTTTCTCTGTTTCAGATCTATAATTTAGGAAGAAAGAAGGACAGTGATAACTGTTATCTTTTAGTTAGCCCTTCTGCCAAGTGTGGTCATTATTTATTTATATTATCAGAATTAATGTCACCATGCATGTGAGAAACGAGTCACTGTAAAACGGTGTTCTAGCAATATATTTTAAAATAAAGAAAACACAATTGTGGAGATTATATTTCAAGCTATTTTTAGCATCTAATATTTGTGATTAGCATGGCTTGCATTTCTGAAATGTTTGTCTCTGCGGATGGCGTACCATTAATGTACTGAAACCAGTAAATTAACCTGCAGCTGTAAGATGTGAAAAAAATCGAATATACGAGCACAATTGACGGTGATGAGAGCTTCCTCCTGGCTGGCTCTGATTGGTTGTTTATTTATGTATATATGTATATATAACATTTTGTCCCACAAATTGTCTTTTATATACTCTCACAGCATATTGACAGTTTTAACAAATTACATAAAAAACATTTTGATTAAGATTACCTGCTGCAGCTTTAAGCTTTTCTGTGAAGTTTGAAAGTCAAAATGTCTTATTATTTTCTTAGCTTGTACCTCCTTTGATACAAAATATATATAAAAAAAATAAATAAATTTGGCTGAATAAATAATAATTAGTAAGTATTTTAGCAGTGTTAGCGACAGACCAGCTTCACTGACTTGAATTGCTCTGCTGATGATGTGATAAACCTTTATTTCACTGATCTCTGCTGGACAGGTCAAATCTATTATTCTGCCTGCTAAGCTCCTTAAAAGCACAGTAAAGCATACTGTGTTACCATGACGACCACTAACAATGAGCTGCAGGTCTAGCATCTTTCTGCACACATCCAATACAGTGATGTTTGACATTTTGAAAGCACTCGTGTTTTGCTCAACAACGGGATGCAAAATATCTTGTTTCTGTGCATGTAATGGTACTGCAAGTAAACCCTGATTTTGTAAATAGATTTCTTAAAGTCAACAACGGAACACAGTTAACCAAGCCTTCTATAAATAACTTTTTAGAGAGCATAATCAAATTGAAGTGCGTGTAAGTGAGCCTGCGTAAGATTGATGTGGTCCTGCTTGTCTTATAAAGTGGTCTCTAAAAGGCACTAAAGCCAAACTGAATTAATAAACATGCAAAAGATAGTGATGTGTTTGTGGATGGTGGGAATTCACAAACATTTAACAAACTTCTCCTTTTACACTCCCAGCTTTGGAGAGGAAGATGTCCCTGCGACAGAGTAGAGATGAACTCATCAAGAGAGGAGTTCTGAAGGAGATCTTTGAAAAAGGTGAGTTGAATGCTGAACTACCCTTTTATTTACCGTGTCATAAGTCCTCGCTCTCTGATCTTCCTTTTTAAACATTTGACATGGAGCATCCAACGATATAATCTTTCATTATTGAAATTTTGTTGGATTTCAGTAGCCTCTATTAAAAACATTCTGTATCTGAGTCGAGCAAAGTCTGTGCCTTAGGGCTTTAAAGAAAAAAAATAAAAATAGCTGGCAAGGCTGTAAAAGTCCGCTTGCTTTTGCCAAAATGTGGGGACAGAAGATAAGAAAATGTTCTCTTTTTTTTTTTTTTATACGTAATAAGAGTAAGAAATTAATTCAAATTTCATGCTGCAGACAGCGGAGAGTCGTCTCAGCGAGACTAAAGAGAGTACAACCAGATTCTTTCTCGAGAACATGTCTGAAAATGCTTATGAAAGATTATTGCAAACATTTCAAAACAAATGCTTTGAAATCTGTAGTTGGAGACTAAAGAATAATAATACAATTTGAGTTTATCCATTTCCCTGCCACAGTTTCATGATCTGTTGTATACTTGATTAAAATGTTTCAGGAATTCTTTAAGCTCTAGGAAGTTGCAAAAAAAGCTCATGAGAACATAGAATTTAGTTTTTGAAAAGTGTGTCCATATGCTATGCAGTATATAAATGCAATGCTAGGTCAGGACTGCATAAATTACTGCTTCAATGCAGCCTGATACAGAGGGAATCGGCCTGTCACGTTCCTGAGGTTTCTAGGAAGCCCAGGTTGCCTTAAAGGGGAGGAATTATGTACTTTCCAGGCACATAGTGCAATTTAATAGTACAGTCAAATAACTGTTAACCACTGCAGTAGTTCATGTTTTTGATAATAATGTATGCTCTGTTTTATTGTTTTTCTCTCCTCCTTTAGCTACTGTTGAATTCCGATCCTCTATGGATGGCAGTATTTGCCCTCAGGAATCCTCCATGAAGACATCTATGGTCCTGCCCACCAAGAAATCTGTATCTTTTCCAAATGACCATCAGGAGACCCCAGCCAAGCCCCCACTTTACCACAAGCAGCCTCCTGCCCTGCCTCCAAAGCCTTTCTCTAGGATCCCAAACCATAGCACAGGTCAGTCGTATGTTTCCTTGGGATTTGCTGCCTTAATTATAAGCTTGCCTCGTCATCTGAGCCTGCCAAACAGTTCATGACCAGTGACTGCTCGTTCCTAACGCTGTACCTGCGCCACACATGCTCATAGGATTATAGTAGTCTCATTAAAGTCCCCTGCAGTTAACTCAGCTGGGCTCTCACTGTCATTACCAATCTGTTGGTGCAGGAAGAGGCATTTTTCTGGCCTTATTCCCACTCCCTCTGCATTGACGTTGGTAGCCATGTGTGACCATTTACAACCTTTGTTTATCCCTCTTTTTTGGCAGGTTTTAAGAGATTTGATGCAACCACGTCCTAAATTTTCTGTCTTCCTTTTTCTCCCTGTTATTTTTGTTTTGCTCAAGATTCTTGCCAGCCAATGAAGTTGCCCTGCATGCCTGGGGCAAAGCACTCCCCACCCTTGCCTCCTAAGAAAGTGATGATCTGCGTGCCTCCAGGCGGGCTGGACTCCTCGCCGTCACCTTCCCTAAACCCCCTCAGCACGCTCTCATCAAAGTGCGCTCCATCTCACCACGGCACGCTTCTGCCCTCCCAGCTCGCCGGGCTGCCCGGGCTCCACCAGAGCCACGGCCACCCGCTCCAGCTCCAATACGGCGGCCTGCACGCCCCCAGCCGCATCATAGAGGAGCTCAATAAAACCCTGGCTCTATCCATGCAGCGGTTTGAAAGGTCAGCTTCTGTCTTGTTAAATCTGTCTGGTGGGAGGAAAGGATGGATTAGGAGTTGATGTTGGTCTAACTTCCTGTATAACCTGATTCGCAGTGTCTTAGTTGGATTTGACTGAACTTTGCTGAACATGTGTGCTAACTGAAACATAATTTAAAACAAAATGCCAATAAGTCTGTAGTCCTCTAACTACCATTAATCTTCTGTAAAATAAATAAATAAAATAAAAAAAAAATACCCCACAACATTTATTAACTACAGAAAAAAAAACAAAAAAACAGTTTTTCGGTTTTGAAATTTTCTGTCCATTTGCTGGCACTGAGTTCAGTGTTAACTTATTTTCAAAAGTATCTTCTGTTTTCATTGAGGTCGCATCCTGGCAGCTCTGTTGCTCTGTTGTACAGGTCTAAATCAGCACACTGCCTCTCAGGGCAGCCTGCCCTGGTTTTTTTTTTTTTTTTTTTCAGTGAAATGTGTGTGTGTGTGGGCACAAACGCATGGAGTAGGCGTCCCTCCAGCAGTTTGGCCTGACATAACATGACCAGCTGCTCTTGACGAGAGCCGAGCTTCTTCATGTTTGGAGAAGAGTGACACGGTAGTAGATTGGACATTATGTAACCTTCTGCATTAGGATCTCTTTTTTTTTTTTTTTTTTTTTTTTTAAACAGAGCGGTTTTGGGAGGGTTAAGGGAGTAAATCTCCATTCATAGAGAACAATTAGTATGTAATCTTGTGGTGGTTGAAAAACAATGGCGCCAAAAAA